>MDKH01148978.1:0-34606 GCA_005239495.1 Nicotiana undulata
ATTTGAAGAGGGATTTCGTTGTTTCTTCAACGAGGTAAGTTTCTTGGACTCAAAACTCGTTATATTGTGCATTAAGGACGATTTTAGGTGGAAATCATGGGTAAAAACAGTAGAAAAATGGTGGTTAGGGCTTGGGTTTAAGAGAGGAAGAATGGGGGAATTGGAGGACCATTTGAGGTCCGATTTTCGGGTTCTTGGGATGGTTAGACTCGGGAAAGGACAAGGGACCTAGTGTTGTGGAAATTTTTGACTTTCGGGACGTGGGCCCGAGGGCCGGGTTTTGACCGAATTCGGGATTTGGTATTTTTGCTAAATTTTGATTTGGGGACTGTTCCTTAGCACATTGTGACGCCATGTAATTGATTATTGATAGATTTGGAGCATTTGGAGGCCGATTCTCGAGGAAAGGGCCAGGCGGAGTAGAGTTGAGCCGGTTTCGAGGTAAGTAACGGCTTCAACCTTGGAACTGAGGGGTTCAAAACCCCAATGTACATGCTAATTGATGATAGTTACTATGATACACTCGCCAAGTGACGGGCATATGAGTGTTGGTTGATTTGTTGTGGCCCGGCTTATCCCCAGGCACGGTTTAACTGTTGTTCCATCATGATATCGGTTCTGTGAACGCTATAAATGCGTAGAAACTAAAAGTGACATAACAAGTATAAATGATAAGACTTCATGTCTATATGTGGAGACCGGAAAGGGTCCGTTACTGTTATTTCTATTGTGAACTTCATTTGTGCATAATCAGTCCTGTTATTATACACGTATTCGTATTTCAGTCTCAGAATTCATTTATTTATCATGCATTGCCATTGTTTGGGCTGGTTACATAATGAGAGTGTTGTGAGGAGACTGGTAATTCTGACTGAGTATGGGCCTAGAGCCAAATGTTGAGATGATATACCCTTCGTGGGCTTGATATATATATAGCGCTTGGGCCATATCCTTGGCGGCCCCTCCGGAATTGATATATAGATAGCGCTTGGCCATATCCTTGGCGGCCCCTCCGGAGTCTTTACACCCCCAGTGAGCGCACAGATATTGAGGGATGGATTTCCCTGGACATGGATTTGTCCGAGATATGACATATAGAGGGATGGATTTCCCTGGCACAGATACTGTTTATGAGATATGGAGGGATGGATTTCCCTGGTACAGATTATGGATGAGTATGATATCCCGGAGATGGATTTCTCCGAAAGGCTGAATTGGCCTGCTCCCTCGGTACTTAGTGACTGAGTCACCACGTCGTACATGTTACGGGATGGATTTCCCTGGGCCAATGGCCAATTATGTGTACCGAGAGGACTACCTGTGAGAGTTGCATGATACATACATGGCATTTAATTGTTATTTACGGATATTGTCACTGATATACTCGGTTATTCCTGAAATATTCATTATTTGAACTGTGATTTACGGAGGTTGAGTTCGTCACTACCTCCTCAGACCGTAGGTTGTTTTCGTTACTTACCTGCACACTGTGTGTGCAGATCCAGGTGCACCGAGATTTGACGCGGAGCGGTGATAGCAGCCATTCTCTCAGAGTCGACGAGGTAGCAGCTGGCGTTCGCTGTCCCGTCCCTCTTTTCCCTATTCTCCCTTCTGTATTGGAACTTTGAAACTTAAAACTTAAGTTTTATTATTCTCAGTTGTATTGATGTTAGTAGCTCATGACTGCGTGACTCCAGATCCTTGGGTGATTGTTGGAGCTCATTTCTTTTGTTAGACTGTTTTAAATGATTAAAAATGTTAGTATTTCTATGAATTGAGCCAATGATGAGTAAATTTCTCTAGTAAATGAATTGAGTATTGTTGTAACGGTTGGCTAGCCTGGTTCCACGACAGGCGCCATCACAACCCGGAAACGGGTCGTGACAGACTTCAAGTTTGGCCTTGTACTTTTCAACCTCCACTGAGGCTTTGTACTTGACTTTGAAGATCCATTTTCACCATATTGGTATCTTGCCAGGTGGCCGATCAACTATGCTCCATGTCTGATTTTTCTCCAAGGCTGCAATCTCTACCTTTACAGCTTCTATTCACTAAGGATCAACAGTTTCTTCACTGAAGGACTAAGGCTCAGAACAAGTTGAATATGATAATAAGACTTGACTATATGAGGGTGTAACGACCCGACCGATCAATTTGAGATCCAGCGCGTCGTTCAGAAGTTGGGAGTAACGGACAGCTTAATTTCATGTATATTGACTTGTGCATATGGTCGGAATTGAAATTCAGGAAGATCGAAGTTGAATTTAAAGGAAAATACTCATTTCAGAAGTCTTAAGTTGAAGAAATCGAGTAAGGCTGGGATTTCGAGTAAACGACATCGGAATCAAGATCTGAGAGTTCCAGCAGGTTCATATGATGATTTCGGACTTGGGCGTATGTCCGGAACGGGTTTTGGATAACCCGAGAGCGTTTCAGTGTATATTGTGGAAGTTAGCATTTTTGAAGAAATTTCCTAAGTTTGGCTTGAAGTACATTCCAATGATATTGAAGTCCATTTGGGATTCCGAGTCTGGGAATAGCTTCGTCTGGTGATTCTTGAGTTGGGAGCACGATCAGAAGTGAATTCGGATATCCGGAAGTCAATTTAAAGTCATTTGGCTAAAGATAGAAAACTGAAGGTTTTTGAAGAATTCGACCGGAAATGGAAATTTTGATACCGGGGTCGGAATACGATTCCGGAAGTTGGAGCAGGTCTGTAATGTCGAATATGACTTGTGTGCAAAATTTGAGATCAATCGGACGTGATTTGATAGGTTTCGGCATCGGATGTGAAAGTTAGAAATTTCAAAGTTCATAAAGTTGTATTTTAGTGCGATTCGCGATTTCGGCGTTGTTTGATGTTATTTTAAGCCTCGAGAAAGTTCGTGGGGTGTTATGGGACTTAGTCATGTGTTTGGACGGGGTCTCGAGGGCTTCGGGTGTGTTTCAGGGTGGTTTCGGGCCATTTTTCTTCTATTTGTGCTGCTGCTGTTTTCTGGTGTATCTGGTGTGTTGTGCGATTGCGGCCTTTGAAATGCGATCGCGGAGAAGAAATTAGAGGGCTGGAATTTTTGCTTGTGCGATCGCACCTGAAGGTATGCAATCGCACAGAAGGAAAATTTAGGCTGTAGAGAATTGACTTGTGCGACCGCAGGTGATCTTGTGCGATCGCACAGGGTGCGCTTGGAGGCTTCTGGGACTTAGGCTTGTGCGAACGCATGATGACTTATGCGAATGAACATGAGGAATTTTGGAAGCATCATGGAAGGCTTGTGCGATCGCGAAGCCTGTGGTGCGATCGCACAGGGTCAGTTCTTGGCAGTGTTGATTTAAAACGGGATTTTGGCATTTCTCCCTCATTTTACATATGCCATGGACGGATTTTGAGAGCATTTCAAGGAAGATTTCAACAAAGCTTCATAGGTAAGATCATGCTACTTATTTTCAAGTTAAATACAAGATTATATCATGGATTAGAACATGAAAATTAGGGAAAATTTGTGGAAAAATTAGTATTTTGAAGAAAAACCTAGAAATTTGAAAATTTGGATTTTAGCCATGAATTGAGCATGAATAATTGAGTAAAATGTGTAATTAAATTAGTAAATCTTCGGGTAGGGATTTTCTTCAAGAATTTTCGAGGTCCGGGCACGTGGGCCAGAGGGCATTTTGATCATTTCTTTGAGCCGGGCTGAGGAACATTGTAATTTGAATTGGTTATGATCTATTGAGTATATTTTCATTGAATTATCGTTATTTGGATACTTTGGGAGCGTGGCGCATCCATTTTAGTCGTCGTAGAGTCTTGGAAGACGGTGATGAATCTTCGGAGCGAAGTGAGTCTCCTTTCTAACCTTGTAAGAGGGAATTGTCCCCTTAGGTGTTCTACATACTACATGTAATTGTTTTCTGGGGCTACGTACGTACCAAGTGAGGAGAGTCCGTACGTAGCGGCTACTATTGTTATGTCCGGGTAGTTAGGCCCCACATCATGCCCTGTATACTTCTTGAATGAATTATATGTATGTTATAATATCTTGTTGTGTGGTTTTGTTTCTCTGAGATTTATGGATCTTAAAATAATATGGAAGGAAATTTTTTTCACGGAAAAATATTATGAAATGAATTGACTTACGGGAAGGAATATGAAATAAATTATTTATGGAAAGTATTATGAAAGGAAAAGAAATGACTTATAAGTTTTGTACTCATGTAAGATATATTTGATTCCCGGAGCTTTAATTTACTTAAATAATTGGAAAGAATCGTGGTGAGATGAACTTTACATTCTGTGTGCGCATGTTGTCGCTTAAATGAACTTTACATCCTATGTGTGCATGTTGTCGCTTCGTAATTTACATCCCGCGAGCGATATCCAATTTCCTTCACTCTTATGGGAGCGGGCCGTACGCCACGACGGATTTATAGTGCACTCTTGGTACGGGCCAGTCGATCCCCGGCAGTGCACAGGGATTTAATTAAGAATGCACTCTTGGTATGGGCCGGTCGATCCCCGGCAGTGCATAGCTATTCTTCACTATGATATGATATAATTACATTGTTAAGCATGCACTCTAGGTACGGGCCGGTTGTTTTATTCCTGTGTGCGCATGATTATTTGGCATTGTTTCATGGATATTGACTTATGTTTGATATTTAGGGGAAAGAAAGTGGCCATTGTTACCGTTCCAGTACTTACTTGGATTTCTGTGCTTTATAGATAATTGCTACTAACTGTCTTACATGTCTTCTGCTTTTATTCATTTTATCATTGTTATATCATACTGTTGGACCTTAGTGAGTGTCAAGTCGACCTTTCGTCACTACTTCTTCGAGATTAGACGGGATACTCACTGGGTACATATATGTATATGTACTCATACTACACTTTCTGTGCATTTTGTTGCACATGTACTTTTATAGTACAATGATTGATTTGGAGACTTATACGGGCTGCATTCTTTTAGAGGCATTCCACAGCTGCCGGATTCTACCTTCTATGTACTTACATTTTATATTTATTGCCTTTGTCCAATTTGTTTTTCGGACAAGCGTTGTATAATTGTATAAATCCTTAGAAATTGCTCATGGACTTGTGTCACCGGGTTCTGGGGATGTCTTGGTATTTCTTTTCGGTATTAAGTTGGTTTTCTTTCCATATTTAAATTACGAAATTTATTTATTTAATAATGAAAATGCAAGAAGAGGCTTCGATTCTAAAATGTTAAACAGGAAAGTGTTCCAACTTATTAAGGGGTCAGTTTGCCTGACAGTGGTGTCTGATGCCATCACAACCCATATGTTTTGGGTCATGACAACGTGGTATCAGAGCTCTAGGTTCCCGTAGGTTTCACGAGTCTTGAGCAAGTCTAGTAGAGTCTTGCGAATCGGTACGGAGACGTCTGTACTTATCTTCTAGAGGCTACCGGGCTGTTAGGAGTACTTCCCTTCTTGATTCCTCATCGTGCGATTTGATTCAATTAGAGCTTATGCCTATGTTTCTTCCTACTCAATCTTATACGTCGCGAAGCCCTTGCTATGATTCGAGGAGTTGATGAATTGAAATGGTGCTACGGATATGGTGCGAGATGTTTTCCATGTGCAGTTGGTTGGGGCTATTGTTGTTGCCCTGCAGAAGAATAATATGTTGTATCAACTCAGTAATTGTGTTTCTGAGGACTTTGAAGCCATTATCAGGTGGTTATGAAACTTATGATTGGTTATGGCGCGATGTTGATATGAGGATAGAACGTTTGACCATGTGTTGGGGTGATGAACGGTTTGAACAGAGGTCTTCTCAGAGTGTGATTTCAAGATTTAAGTATTTTTGTTCCGGCGGAGGAAAAGCATTTAGATTATAAATGGTCAGGCTTGGGTGATAAAAGTAATGAAGCTTGGTGTTATCGAGCAAGGTGGAGTATTCACCCGTGTTGTGGTACCGATGTTGAATCGAATATAACATGTTAAGTTCGCTGGTGCTCTAGTTCTTCAGTTGCCTTGGGTTAGAGTGTTGTGAAGCGGTGTTGAAGAAGCAACTGTTATAGACCGTGGTGTGCAATGGTTAAGGTATTGAATGAGCATTTCTAATGAAGGTAGCTTAAGAAAGTTTATCATCAGAGAGTTTGAAGTCGTGGGTATCTGATGGTTCAAGAGCTATAGAGAATAATATTGGATTGAGGCCGCAACTGAGAAGCATGCGATGAAGGGAGCCATGTGAAAAGTGTCAGGTAGCGGCTAAATCTCTAAATGCCAGGCGTCGGAGGCGGAAGTCGGGTACTTGCTTAAAGGAATGAGTCCAACTAAGTAAGAAGTGGCAGTATAGCCTATGAGTTCAGTGGTAAGGAGGTTGCCTGCCTTAGGGAAGAGTTGAAGTGATTTGAGAAATTTTGTGGACAGGGGGTAGGTCCACAAGCTTAAACCGAAATGTTGGTTATTCGGCGGAAGATTAGATGCCATCGAGAGGAGTTGTTGGGATGAAGAAGGATGCAGCATAACTTGGAAGGAAAAGATGTTGTCGCGCGCATGGTGGATGTCCCCGAGGAGCGGTTGGACAAGTAAAGTCGGTGAATGAGGACAGGCTTAGGATGGGGGTCTTGTTATTGAAAAAAGTGAGAATCATAGCGTAATGGTAGGTGTCAGTTGGCTAGTTTCCTCGGTTGGGTTGTCTTCTGTGAGTAGGTTAGCGGTTGTAGGGATGGTAAGTTCTGTGCGGAGTCTTAGTGGCTAGTCGGTAGGAGGCAGAATGTGCGAGTAGTGCTAGAGGATTCGAGTATTTGGGGGATGCTAATGGGGAAATTCAGAGGAATTGGACGGATTGGTTGAGCAAGGTCATGTCAACAAAGAAGAAAAGATCTCAGTAGTGTCTGGAGTGGTGCAGGGAGTAGCTTCGGGCTAAGTGGGGGAGTCCCACCACCTGCAGTTGGGTTGTAAGGTTGTGTCCTCATGGGATTGCGGATTGTCAGTGTATTGGAAACTTGTTACAACTAAGAGAAAGGAGTAAAGCGGTAATTGAGTATGGCATTCGATAAATGTGTACGAAGTTGGTCCTATTGGACCAGGGTTAGACTATGGAAGATTTAGAATTTGTGCTTAAGGCTTAGGCAAGTTGTAAGGGAAGTGACTCAGTCACGTGCTTTATTGAGAGCATGTTCATGTGCTAGAAGAGCCTTGGATTTGATTATATTCGGGGCCAGTCAGAGTGAGTGACTCTCAGCAGTGGTCCTAGTGAATTCGAAGGTTAGAAGTTGTGGTGTTTAAGGGTTTCAGGCAGCCGTATGATTGAGAATCGAGCTTCTGCCGCATAATCTCTGAGGAGAAGGAAAATGGTTGGAGTGTCCAATGTTATTTCAGCACGCAGGATAGAATTGGAGGAGTGAGAGAAATAAACTCCGAGTTGTAGAAAGATTATCAGGAGGTTGTGAGACGGGTTGCAGAATTTAGGCAGCATGGTCTCGTGAATCAAGGTCACTCAGGATGAGTGAGGTTTGAGTTGCTATGAGTTGAAAGAAGTTACTATTATCCTGGGGCAATTAAAGATGATTAAAAGAAGATGGATTGGTTAGCCATAATGGAACGACGCATGTACGACACTGATCAGTTCCTTCGGTATGATTGAGTACGTGAATGGTTTGTGCAAATGTGTCTGGGGCTCGTCGGCTGTCGTAATAGATTTCATTTGGAAGCATTCAAGTGCTATGGCCTGTCAGGGGTAGGCGGATCCCGGAAGGTTTATGGTGGTTCAGACCACTACTTAAGGATTTGCATGTATTGTGATTGTGAGAGCTCACTTGTGTGTTGTTATGGTTCTCATGAGTTGAAGCAAATAAAAGGTTTCTATATGTAATGAAGTGTTCACCCTGTTAGTGGTCCAGGAGTTATGATGGAACTTCCTATGCTATTCCATATTGGCATGTTAGGTGCAATAAGCGGTATGTAACTGGAAGTAAGAATCGAGATTGCAGTTCGGTGTTAACAAGGATTTCATGATGCACGGAGGAGCAAGACCAAACGATTTAAATGATTAGAATAAACTGATATTGTCTTCAGTGTCATCTGAGTTCGGTGTTTGGTGAAAGAGGCTTGTACCCTGGTTACGGGTCCTTGAATTGTTTTACAGCCTTAGGATAGTCGGTGATATTGATATGCATAGTTGTAGCCTTGTGTGGAAAGTCGTGGGAGTGTGACCGCGGGAAGATTGTGTAAGCGTGACTTGTAGTCACCTGATTGATTGTAGAATTAGACCAAGTATAAAGGAGTGTAATGTTGCTTAATTGAGAATTTATGCCTGGAAGGCGCTCGAATCAGTTGGTTGTGGATTGTGGGGTATTTATCTCGGCTATGATGGTTGTCCTCGTGTGTATAAGAAAAAGGAGGCGGGTTGTTTGGACCCAGGTCAGGATATCATCCTAGTTCAATGCGAGCACAATCAGCTTGAAGTGAGTGAATGGACTTAAGCAAGATTTTGGGCTTCGTGCGAGTCAGAGGTGTTAATTTCAGTATGGCACTCCTCAAGGAGGGGCATTGGGATATCAGGTGTTGTCCCGTCTTCGTCAAATTCATGTGATATTGCAATTGTGCCGTGTGAGTTATGAAATGGCTTGGTAATTTCTTACGTGTTGAGATTCCGCGTGATGTGAGCAGGATGGCTCCTAAGATTCAGATTATATATCGCACCTCAGTCGTGCTAGCATTTTGTAGCATATGGATCTATCAGTCACCCCAGAATGGTATTATGCCCTTAGCGTGCTTGTGACCGATATTCAGTGACTTGTAATAGTAAGGAATTCAGCTCCGTGTATATTTCCTTATGTAAATCTTATGAGGGGATCGGGTGGCACGCCGCCACAGGTGTGTTATTTGGATCGGGTTGCGCGCTGCAATAGTGTGATGTTGAGCAAGACCCCTATAATGATTATTCTTGTGTTTTACTTCCTATTTCTCTGAGGAAAGTTCATATTTATAGCGTGAATCGGGTAGTCCCTTCCTGATGTCGTTTCCTTATGTGTCGTGTTCGAATTGTAGCCTATTGGATTGTGGCATCGTGTGAGACTGTTGGTTATGCCTGGGGTGATTGGTTATCTGAGCAGTTCGTACTGCGTGAGACGAGATTAAAAATTTGGGATCGGTGTGATAGGACTATGCAAGTATATATCAGGACAATCACCATCATTGGTTGCAATGGGATGATGATCTTAGTAAGGAGGAAGGATTTCAATGTTTAGTTAACTCTGCAGTTGGTTAGGAATTTCTACACATTTCCTCCGCTGTGGCGGTATCGTCAGCGTTATAGCAAAATGTATGAATGTAACTTATAAGGTGCTTTGAGAGCATCAAAGTCGCAGAATTTTGGCTATTAAGATCCAGGGAGCATAATTGTGGTCAGATAATGGATCAGGCAGTGTATGGTGCTGATTAAGCAAGGGCATGCCGTTGTCTTCTTGTGCCTCATGTGGTAGTTGATTCGGTGTTCAAATGTTAGTAACAGATCTGGTAGAGAATTTCAGATGTTAGAACTAAGTACGGAGCTTATTGTACGAATAAAAGAGGATATTTTCTGATTTGATCAAGCTTATGTGCTCAACTGGGTTGTGGTAGCCCGGGCAGGTGCACGAGGTGTTAAACAGTGATTCCAGGTAATTCTGGGGCAGTTCCTGGCACGTTCGAGGACGAACGTCCGTTTAAGTGGGGGAGAATGTAACGACCCGACCGGTCGTTTTGAGATCCAGCGCGTCGTTCAATAGTTGGGAGTCACGAACAACTTCATTTCAGGTATATTGACTTGTGCATATGGTCGGAATTGAAATTCAGGAAGATCAAAGTTGAATTTAAAGGAAAATTCTCATTTCAGAAGTCATAAGTTGAAGAAATCGAGTAAGGCTGGGATTTTGAGTAAACAACCTCGGAATCAGGATCCGTGAGTTCCAGCAGGTTCGTATGATGATTTCGGACTTGGGCGTATGTCCGGAACGGGTTTTGGATAATCCGAGAGCGTTTCGGTGTATATTGTGGAAGTCAGCATTTTTTAAGAAATTTCCTAAGTTTGGCTTGAAGTACATTCCAATGATATTGATGTCCGTTTGGGATGCCGAGTCTGGGAATAGCTTCGTATGGTGATTCTGGAGTTGGGAACGCGACCGGAAGTGAATTTGGATATCCGGAAGTCAATTTAAGGTCATTTGGCTAAAGATAGAAAACTGAAGGTTTTTGAAGAATTCGACCGGAAATGGAAATTTTGATACCGGGGTCGGAATGCGATTCCGAAAGTTGGAGCAGGTCCGTAATGTCGAATATGACTTGGGTGCAAAATTTGAGATCAATCGGACGTGATTTGATAGGTTTCGGCATCGGATGTGAAAGTTAGAAATTTCAAAGTTCATAAAGTTGGATTTTAGTGCGATTCGTGATTTCGGCGTTGTTTGATGTGATTTTAAGCCTCGAGAAAGTTCGTGGGGTGAAAATTAGGGAAATATTGTGGAAAAATTAGTATTTTGAAGAAAAACCTAGAAATTTGAAATTTTGGATTTTAGCCACGAATTGAGTATGAATAATTGAGTAAAATGTGTAATTAACTTAGTAACGCTTTGGGTAGGGATTTTCGTCAAGAATTTTCGAGGTCCGGGCACGTGAGCCCGAGGGCATTTTGGTCATTTCATTGAGCCGGGCTGAGGAACTTTGTAATTTGAATTGGTTATGATCTATTGAGTATATTTTCATTGAATTATTGTTATTTGGATAGTTTGGGAGCGTGGCGCATCCATTTTAGTCGTCGTAGAGGCTTGGAAGCCGGTGATGAATCTTCGGAGCGAAGTGAGTCTCCTTTCTAACCTTGTAAGAGGGAATGCTCCCCTTAGGTGTTCTACATACTACATGTAATTGCTTTCTGGGGCTACGTACATACCAAGTGACGATAGTCCGTACGTAGCGGCTACTATTATTATGTCCGGGTAGTTAGGCCCCACATCATGCCCTGTATACTTCTTGTAATGGATTATATGTATGTTATAATATCTTGTTGTGTGATTTTGTTTCTCTTAGATTTATGGATCTTAAAATAATATGGAAGGAAATTTTTTTCACGGAAAAATATTATGAAATGAATTGACTTACGGAAAGGAATATGAAAGAAATTATTTATGGAAAGTATTATGAAAGGAAAAGAAATGACTTATAAGTTTTGTAATCATATAAGATATTATTGTTTTCCCGAGCTTTCATTTACTTAAATAATTGGAAAGAATCGTGGTGAGATGAACTTTACATTTTGTGTGCGCATGTTGTCGCTTAAATGAACTTTACATCCTGTGTGCGCATGTTGTCGCTTCGTAATTTACATCCCGCGAGCGATATAAAATTTCCTTTACTCTTATGGGAGCGGGTCGTACGCCAGATTTATAGTGCACTCTTGGTACGGGCCGGTCGATCCTCGACAGTGGTGGATGAAGTTACACTATGATATGATATGATTACACTGATAGACGCAATCTTGGTATGAGCTGGTCGATCCCCGGTAGTGCGTAGGCAGATTATTGTTAAGCATGCACTCTTGGTACTGCCGGTGGATCCCCTGCAGTGCATAGCTAATCTTCACTATGATATGATATAATTACATTGTTAAACATGCATTCTTGGTACGGGCCGGTCGATCCCCGACAGTGCATAGCTATTCTTCACTATGATATGATATAATTACATTGTTAAGCATGCACTCTTGGTATGGGCCGGTCGATCCCCGAAAGTGCATAGCTATTCTTCACTATGATATGATATAATTACATTGTTAAGCATGCACTCTTGGTATGGGCCGGTCGATCCCCGAAAGTGCATAGCTATTCTTCACTATGATATGATATAATTACATTGTTAAGCAGGCACTCTTGGTACGGGCCGGTCGATCCCCGGTAGTGCATAGCTATTCTCCCTCATGACTCCAGCCGGTTGTTTTATTCTTGTGTACGCATGATTATTTGGCATTTTTTCATGGATATTGACTTATGTTTGATACTTGGGGGAAAGAAAGTGTCCATTGTTACCGTTCCAGTACTTACTTGGATTTCTGTGCTTTATACATAATTGCTACTCACTGTCTTACATGTCTTCTTCTTTTATTCATTTTATCATTGTTATATCATATTGTTGGACCTTAGTGAGTGTCAAGTCGACCTCTCGTCACTACTTCTTCGAGATTAGACGGGATACTCACTGGGTACATATATGTATATGTACTCATACTACACTTTCTGTGCATTTTGTTGCACAGGTACCTTTATAGTACAGTGATTGATTTGGAGACTTATACGGGCTGCATTCTTCCAGAGGCGTTCCACAGCTGCCGGAGTCTCCCTTCTGTATACTTACATTTTATATTTATTGCCTTTGTCCAATTTGTTTTTCGGACAAGCGTTGTATAATTGTATAAATCCTTATAAATTGCTCATGGACTTGTGTCACCGGGTTCTGGGGATGTCTTGGTGTTTCTTTTCAGTATTAAATTGGTTTTCTTTCCATATTTAAATTACAAAATTTATTTATTTAATAATGAAAATGCAAGAAGAGGCTTCGATTCTAAAATGTTAAACAGAAAGGGTTCCAACTGATTAAGGGGTCGGCTTGCCTGACAGTGGTGTCTGGCGCCATCACAACCCATAGGTTTTCGGTCGTGAAAGAGGGAGTAATGTGAGAGTAAATCACATAGGCTGAGATAGGATAAGAGCACCTATTAGCCCTTGACTTGACCACATAATCTTGCATCCATAAAGGAGACTTACTGGTCCTGGAGGATCTCCTGACTTGATTACATAAGACACCATGGTGATTTACTGCTACTTCAGGCTTTGCAACATCAATGTCCTTTGTAGGATTTGATTGAGCATCAACATCAACAGTTGCTGTAGAATCTGTGAGATCATTTGCAGGGTCTTTATGACTTATAGGATAGTCTATTGTGTTGTAACGAGCAGCAACATGAGGAATAGGTGACTCCCCCTCAAATGCAATACCAGCCTCATGTGGATGGGCTTTAGAACCAGAAGAAGTATCTGTAGGAGACAATATGAGATCTATACAAGCTGGTGAGAGTAAGTCCGGAACAAGAAGAATAGTGCTACCAGGAGATAGCATATGCTTGACAGGAAAGATTGCCTCCTGAAAAACAACATTTTAGTCAACAAATAGGGACTTAGAGTTCAAGTTATACAAAACATAACCCTTTTGTGAGGAAGAATAGCCCATGAAGACACATGGGATGGCTCTTGGTGAGAATTTGTTAAAAATTATAGGACACACCGCATAACACAAATAACCAAAGACCTTTAACTGATACAGTGAAGGAGGATGCAAATAAAGAAAATTAAAGGGTGATTTGTGCCCAAGTACTCTAGAAGGTATCCTGTTTAGGAGGTAGACTGTAGTGGTGACACATTCACCCCAAAACATTAAAGGAATAGCAGTCTGAAACCTGAGAGACTTGTCCATGTCTAAAATAGTTTTGCGCTTCCTCTCAACATCCCAATTTTGTTGAGGGATAGACACATGTACTTTGATAAAGAACACCAAGACTGGAAAGCAATTCTTTAAAATGATGACTGAAAAACTCACTACCAATATCAGTCCTTAAGATATTTATTGAAGTTGAAATATATTCTTTATTTGAGTTAGAAAGTGTCTTAGTACAACTATAACTTCTGACTTGATGTTGAGCAGAATGATCTAAGTGTATTTAGTATATTCATCAACTATTGTGGCAAAGTACCTCTTACCACTATGATATGGCACTCTGTATGGCCCCCAGATATCACAATGGATTGACTCAAATGCATATTATGACACTGATATACTTAAGGGAAAATGCAATCTAGATTGTTTGGCAACTGGGCATATAGGGAAATGATGAGTTCCTGTCTTTAAAGTACCAAGATCATCTAACTTCTTTATTACATCAATAGGAGTATGTCCTAATCCACTATGCCATACTAATTCAGAGTCAAGTAAGTTGGCTATGTGCATATTTATTTTCTGATTTTGCTGCAGAGTATTGTGATGGTCCTCTTTGAAGCATGTCCAAACCATGATCCTCTTTACCAATCCCCCTCAGCTTACCACTGTAGAGATCTTGAAAAATACAGAAGTCAATAAAGAATACAATCATGCATTGAGTTCTTTGGTGAGTTGAGACACCGCGAGTTGTATCTAAAGTATAGAATGTACAAGACATTAGAGATATTATTATTTCTAAGCAATAAAGAGGCTCCTTTATGTGATACAGACACTACATTCCCAGTAGGTAATTGAACATTATATTTCTTTGAGTTGGGAATTGCTTTACAAGAGTTAAGAGAACCAAGGTTTGAGGTCATGTGATTTGAGGCTCCTATGTCTACAATTCAATTATGCTTGAGATAATTGGATGATAGAGTGATTAGACTACCTGCAACAACTATCTTGGTAGATGATTCTTTCCCATCTTCATTCCCTTTGGACAACTTCTGAAGAATGGTACTGGTCTTCTGTGAAGAAAGGAACATCAGGATCATTGTTGGGTGTAGTTTGTGTATGTTGAGGCATGTGAGCATGATGGAATACAGCTGGTTGATGTGTTAATGTCCCTGGTTGAGTTCCGTAGGAATCTTGATGAGAACACCTTCTGTTGTATTTAGAAACATTGGACTACTCACATTGTTAGCATACACACCAGGATTGTGCCCCTTCTTCTTTCCTTTGAAGTCTGATGGATAACCATTAAGTTTGTAGCTATTCTGCTTTGTTTGACCCATATAATGATAGTATTCACACTGATTCTAATTCTTTCTAAACTTGAAGTTTCCACCTGCAGTTGCAGGACCCTTATTACTATATAATGCAACTCCTTCTATGCCTTCGCTAGCTTGAGTAGTCTGAGTAAAATTAGCCATGCTCCTTTGACTCTCTTGATCATTAGTAAAGAGTAAGCTTTGTTAATGATAGGAATTTGAGACATCATCATGATCTAGTTCCTTGATTGTAGTAGGATTTACTCAATCCCATCGTAAACTAAAGCATCTTATGATACTCAAAGTGTTGGGAATATTTTTTGGACTTAGGACATAGACATCCAGGGCAGGACATTAGTGCATCTAATTCATCCTAAAGATCTCTCAATTTATAGAAGTAATCAGCAATGGACATAGTATCTTGAGTGAGGCTATGAAATTCTCTGTGCAGAACTAGGACTCTAGATCCATTTACCTTATGGAATCTCTCTTTTAAATCCTCCCAAACCTTGTGAGAATTAGAATCATAGACCATACTACTAAGTAAACCTGGCCTTACTGTATTCATTATCTATGAGAGAACTACATCATTGACTTTCTCCCATTGATCATGAAGCTCAAGTTCAAATTTCGACTTCGGAATGTGACCATCTAAAAAACCTAACTTGCTCTTACCTAGCAAACCAATCCTCATCGACCTACTCCATAGAGCGTAGTTATCTGAACCAATGAGTTGATGAGAAATCAAAGTACTACCTGGAGTGTCTGTTGGTTTAAGGAAGAGTGGATGGTTGTGATAAATTTATGGAAACACAATTGTACCAGTGGATGAATTGACATTATTAGAGGTTGTATTTGCCAGAAATGAAGTCTTGGCTAATATTTCTTCTCCAATTGCCATTTTCATCTACTTCTCAAGAACAAACTCCAGTCTTTCAGCTTCATGCTACAATTGGACAATTTATCCCAAAATTGTGGAATTGCAGTAACGAGAGTAAGAATTAGCTCGGAAAATACCGTCAATCTAATCCAGTGGCTCTACCATGTTAATAGCCATGGATTTGAAGGTTGAGATCAAGGAAGAAGACATGCAAGTGAAGGCAATACTCAAAGAATGAGAGAAACTAATTTTGTTATTATAAAGAAAATGAATAATCGTGTATGTATACAAGAGTGTAGATAGTATTTATAAAGAGCTACATATAACTACAATCTAAACATTGTGCTAACTAACTTACTTCTAACAATAGTCTACAGTTAAGCTTCTAACTCTAGTTAACTTATCAGCTCGTCACTCTAACTTCAGTTAACATACACGCACACACACACACACACATATAGGACAAATTCTTGTTCTCTTCCGATAGTTTTTTTCCGAAAAGTGGATAAATTGCGCTACTTCTTGGTTATAAACATTTTTGAATGTATAGGACAAGCAAAGCAAATTAAATAAGTATTTTATGCTTGTACATTGGGCTTTAAAAAAAATATAATGGTAAAATAAATAAAAAATTAAATGAGTAACATAGAAATTGAACCCGGCACAGATCCACTGCTCCATTGAGAATGAATCGAGCTAATTTAACGGGAGCCAATTGTTAGGGGTCTGCCTCTTTATGCTTGAATTGAAAATGAGAGTGTTTTCATGGGGCAACATTAGTGTTGTCAAGCTAAGGTGCACGAGCTATGACCAAGGCAAAAGGAAAAACGGACAAGTGATGGCCAAGGCTTTAAGGGAGGCAACGCAGCTTGGCAAGGGCTTGACAATTAGATGCCGACTGAGGGTGCCAGTATAGCATAGCACGGGAATCAAGGCATGGGTCAGTGATGTCAAATCAAGGCAAAAACAAAGTGAGCAAAGTCAGGCTAAGTGAAACGAAGGCATGTGTGCAAGGGAGACTTGTCATGACATTGGGGCACGGCAAAGGGCCATGTGTGTGAGCATTGGAAAAGGATAAATGCAGCTTCAATGCACCTGAGAAGAAGGAATAGGCTCATGCGCACATGGGTAGAAATTTCTAGCATTTACAAAGTCAAAGGCGATTAGTAGGCACGTGTTGTGCACATGACGACATTTGGATTTTTTTGTTCAAAGCTGGCAGGTTGTGCAAGAACATTTTTGTGTGTATGTTCCCATTATCTAAGCATGATCTAACATGATCCTACTAGTTGGGGGATGTCAACTAAACTAGGCTAAAATAGTGGTCTATGTGGGACGACTGTCTAAGTCTAAGAGCGGTAAATGTAAAGGCAAAGGGTTGTCAGATGCTTTATAAATATGTAGCACCCTTATGCTTGTAAGAACGGGTGGGAGCACATTTGAGTGTTAAGAGAGAGTTCGTAAGTCTGTTTTCAAGATTGAAAATTCCTAAGGCTAAAATTAGTCTTTTTAGAAAATTTGAGGGTCAAGAAAGATCTTCGTGTACGTGACATTGTACTTTGAGTTTGAGTTTCTTTGTATGCTCGAGTTAAATACAAAGTTGAAAAAAGAGTTTCCTGTATATTATGCCTTGTGTTCTTGTTTATTTACTATTGCTTTTACTTCAATTTGTTGCCTAAATCATTTCTAAACCTACTAGGTTGAAAGCAGCCTAAAAATATTTTAAGTCCAAAGTTGTTGTAATTTTGGTTAAGTATTGTGAGAAGGCTGAAGTTGAACGTGAGGCCTGGCTGCCGCACGGGCTGGTTTTGACGGAAAAAAACCTGGCCCTGTGACGACTGGTGTTAGAGAGAAGCAGGTTCATGACAGAGACACGATGTGCGGTTGTAGATTTTGTGGCCTTGTTTGAGAACATGGCTGGTGGTAACAATGAAATGCGGGAAAAACTAGCAAAATTGTACGCATTGATTGGAAATGTCTCTGAAGTTGAAAATTTTCAAACCCTCGTGACAAGGATTGCCTACCTTGAGGCAGAAGTGGCAAGGCTATGTCAAGAGAATGTGGATCTGAAAAGCGAGACAATGGTGCTGCGACGTGTTGTGGGTGAGGATGCTCCTCAACGCAGTGTTGATCGTCTCAAGGTAAAAATTCCTGATCCTAATGCATTTTTTGGTGCAAGGAGTGCACGTGAATTGGAGAATTTTCTCTGGGATATGGAGAAGTACTTTCATGTTATTCATGTGCAAGATAAGAAGGAAAAAAGTAACTTTGATTAGCATATAATTGAGTGAAGATGCTAAGTTGTGGTGGCGCACTTGTGTGGCTGAAGATGAAAGTCTTGACAGATCAAAGATTTAGTCATGGGAGCGGCTTAAAAATGAGTTGAAGGATCAATTCCTTCCTAGCAATACGTCTTTGGATTGCTAAAGACAAGCTAAAAAAGTTGAGGCAAATCGGATCAGTGAGAGCATATGTCAAAGAGTTCACTTCTTTGAGACTGAGTATAAGTAATATGTCGGAAGAAGATAAATTGTACAACTTCAAAAGCGGGTTGCACCAGTGGGCACAATTGGAGTTGCGTAGGAAAAATATTCAAAACCTCGCAAGTGTTGTGGCAGCGACCGATTGGGTGATTTTCACTTGGGCAAGTTGTCACGACCCGAATTTCCCACCGTCAGGACCGTGATGGCGCCTAACATTGAACCCGCTAGGCAAGCCAACGTTACCGGTTATTTTATCTTGTTTCTTTTTTTTTAACATTTAGCAAGGGATATACAAGATCAGCGAAAATAAAAGCGCGGAAGAAACAGAATCTAACAACTTAATGAAGTACTTTTACGAAATTCATAATATTTACACCCAGAATTGGTGTCACAATTTCACGGACTGTCAATGAATACTACAAATAGAGGTCTAAACAAAATAAAAAAACATATGTCTCAGAACTACATAAAAACAGGAAAGAAGGTGACGCCAAGGCCTGTGGACGCCTGCAGGACTACCTCGGGTCTCCATTGGACTGAAGGTAGCAACCTCGATCTAGGGTCTGAAGAGTCCAGTAACGGGATCTGCACAAAAGTGCAGAGTGTAGCATCAGTACAACCGACCCCGATCTAGGGTATTGAGTAAGTGTCGAGCCTAACCTCGGCGAAGTAGTGACGAGGCTAGGACACAACAACCATTTAAACATGTGCAGTTTAATCATATACGAAGACAATAATAATAACTAGAATTAAACAAATAAATAAGGGAAAAAATGGGACATGCTGAGGGGAGGAAATATCAAGTTATAACAATAATGAATAAAGCAACAACGTAAATATCAGATTTAAAACAATAAAGATAATAATACAGTAACAATGCATGACATCACCCTTCGTGCTTTTACTCTCGTCCTCACCATAAAATCAGAGAATCATCACGGCATCACCCTTCGTGCTTTTACTCTCATCCTCACCATAAATCAATAGAAACGGCACGGCATCGCCCTTCGTGCTTTTAATTTCATAATATGGCACGGCATCACCCTTCGTGCTTTTACACCCTCTCACAATATCATACACGGCATCACCCTTCTTGCTTTAAACTCTTCCTCACCCAAACAAAACAAATGACAGCAATCTAGCAAGGAATTCAACAGTATAAACAATAGTAAAAGAAACCATAACGTCCCGGCAAGGGAGCCAACCGTAGAATCAATATCATCCCGGCAAGGGAATTTGCTATAACTAATCTCACTTAGTTACTTAGATTCATGTAATAATTTTCCACTTGAACCAACACTAAACAATGATCAATACCAAGGAAATACCACCAACATGGATAATTATCAAGTTAAACTCAAATGCTTAATAAAAATCACATAAATCACAATATTTGACTCACGGGCATGCTTAACACCAACGTATAGATACTCGTCACCACACCTATTCGTTGAAAATGACACTAACACGTAGCAAATAAGACACAATATTTATTCCCTCAAGCTAAGGTTAAGCCAAACACTTACCTCGAATTCCTCGGCCAAACTCAAGCCTCAATTACCGCTTTCCCTTTCGAATTCGCCTCCAATTCAATTGTATCTAGACATAATTAGCTTAACAATATCAATAAATACTAAATAATTCAACCCCAATGCTTAATTATAGATAATCTACCATTCTTCCCAAAAAGTCAAAAATCGACCCCGGGCCCGCTTGGTCAAAACACGAGGTTCGGACAAAAATCCGATCACCCATTCCCCCACGAGCCAGAATATGTAATTAGTTTCAGAATCCGCCCCCAAATCGAGGTCTAAATTCCCAAAGTTGTAAAATCCCTAATTTATACCCTTAAAGAACAAGATTTAGACCTAAAAATGGTGTTGATGGAAAAGGAAGAAAACGAGTTAAAGAACACTAACCTATGATTTGGTGATGATATCCCTCTTCAAAAATCGCCCAAGGTCGGATTCTATGGAAGAATATATGAAAATATAGTTTTTCCCATTTTGGCTACTGTTTTAAAACATCGGACAGACCTTCTTCGCGTTCGCGAGAGGTCGGTCGCGTTCGCGGAGCATTGCAACCAAAAAGCCTACGCATTCGTGATGAGCTGCTCACATTCGCGATGGTCTATCCCCCTAACGATCGCGTTTGCGTGCCTAGGACTGCGTTCGCGAAGACAACTATAGGACTCCCCAGCCCCCCTCCTGTACACTACGCATTCGGGTGTGGCCAGTCGCGTTCGCGTAGAGCATTGCCCCCAGTGCTCCGCGTTCGCAACCAAAGTCGCGTTCGCGTAGAAGAAATCCCTTCCCAACCCAACTTGTATATTGCGTTCGCATGGGTTGTACCGTGAACGCGAAGAACAAATACCTGGACACCATAAACAACAACTTACACCAGATTTTCTAAGTCTGAAACACCCCGATACCTATTCGAAACTCACCCGAGCCCTCGGGGCTCCAAACCAAACATGCACACAACCTTAAAAATATCCTACGGACTTACTCGTGCGATCAGATCGCCAAAATAACATCTTAAACAACGAATTTAGCATTAAAATCAAAGAAAAATCTCAATAACTTTCAAAGTTTCAAATTTCACAATTACGGGTCCGAATCACATCATATGGCCTCAGTTTCTTACCAAATTTTACAGGCATCACTCAAATACTATACCAAACATGTACCTGGCTCCGAAACCAAAATACAGTCTCGATACCATCAATTTCAAATATAGCCAAATTTCCAAAAACTCTTAAAATTTCAGTTAAACAATTTTTTTATTTCAAAAATTTATTTCTCGGGCTTGGTACCTCGGAATTAAATTCCGGGCATACGCCCAAGTCCCATATTTTCCTACGGACCCTCCGGGACCGTCAAATCACGGGTCCGGGTCCGTTTACCCAAAATGTTGACCGAAGTCAACTTAAATTCAATTTTAAAAGCAAAATTAGCATTTTCCTCAATTTTTCATGTAACAGCTTTCCGAATATACGCCCGGACTGCGCACGCAAAACGAGGTAAGACAAAAGGAGGTTTTCAAGGCCTCGGAACACAGTTTTGACTTGTAAACGAGAGATGACTTCTTGGATCAACACATAAGTAGACTTCTACTTCAAAGTCCAACGACGGAAAAAAAGTCAAGGTAATGGAGTGGAATAAATGTAAGAATAACAATGTCAATGAAGACAAGAGGAAGGGAAAGCAAGAGGCTGGAACTTCAAAGAGCAAGGAGAAGGGCAACAAATTTAGTGGATGTTTTATTTGTGATAGGCCAAATCGAGCAAGGGACTTCCCAAAGAAGGTAGTGTTGAATGCAATGACGAGTGCTGCATTGGATGCAATGACTAGATACAAGCATGTGGCTGGGGTGAATGCAATTGTGGCTGACTAGAGGGGATACCAAAGGGCGTTGCTTGTCAACCCCTAAGGATTCATAAATTGAGCTAACCTCGACGAGAAAGTCGAGTTTCAACGAGTGAGGGTGGTTTGTTACGTGTCAGCCCCTTAAAAGGGTGCTGGTGGTAAATATGTGAATATAGTAACGGTATGTTGTGTATCTATATTTGTTAGAGAGTATGATGTTCTAGAAGATATTATAAGAATATTTTACTCTGAGAATATTCTTAGGAGAGATTTTAGGGAGTATGAGCTTAAACAAATGTATATATACTCTTCTTTTTTGGAAATGAGAAAGTAAGTCAGCTTCATCTAAAAGTTGTGCAATCTCTCATGTAATACCTTTTCCGTTGAAGCAGTGGTGTTATGTCTTCTCTTATTCTTTCTTATTTATGATACTCTAAAAAGAAAAACTGTAACCATTATATGATGTTATTCTAAACGTTCATTTATTTTATTCTTTGTTGTTCTTAGAACTTTATTGATATTTTTTTTATTTTCATATGTTTTGCTATATAATGTAGCCATATATATTTGATTAAGAAAGCTAAGGAAGGAGGTGTTAATTTCCCGAGTCATTTTCTTATTAGTGTATGCCTCAAAAGCACATGATTTGAAATGATATGTATGTCTACAAAAGAAGGTCGAATTGAGTTGTACTTCATCTTTGCTACTATGACTTAATTCTCATATACTTATCTCCAAAACTTCTTATGCACTTTTTTTTCTTTTGCAAATAACAGACATTGTTATTTATATCGTATGGCAGGAGTACAATTGTTTAGAATATTTATATTCTTTTTTAGTACATTGTGTTTATTTAAATAGTACAAAGAGAAAAAAAAATCAAATTACAAAATATAAACGGTTGAAATCGGGGCCACCCGATTTTATTTATTGATCGAGACAAGAATGTTGCATCGAAGGTTGGCTTCGACTAAATCATGAAGCTGAGGCATCGAGTTTGAGATCGAAGTATCTTTCGAGATCGTGGTTGGTAACAATCGAAGCCAAGAGAGACAGACACCGGGTGATATCGGAGACGGCATAATAATGGAAGAACGAGATATCCGTGACTGGTCGAGGATCACGACGTAAATCTCAGAACGGATCAAATTAGAAGCGGTTAATTAGTTAATTATGTGATGTCCTTCTGTAATTAGAGTTATACCATAAGTAGAATTTCTCTGCTATACAAAGGGGAGTTCTAATCATTTGTAAGGCATCATTATTCACAGAGAAAAGCAATATAACTCTTTCTTTCTCGCTTACATTATTGTTCATCAGCTTGCTCTATTTCTTAATTGTCCTTGTACCTATCAGTTTGAGAGTACTTTGACTCGAGGGCTGAGTTCTATCTGATCAACTGGTTTGCTTTATATATAATTTAATTGTGTCATTTATTTTCATATTTATCAATTGGTGTTGGGTGAAATCACGTATCCTTAAAACCATAATATAAGTTTAATTGTTATCCAAATTTTAGGGAAAACAGATTGGCGTCCACCCTGGGGCTAAGGATAATAGTGATTGTTCAATACTAATTTCGATAACACACATTATTTTACGATTGTTCTTGTCATTGTTTTTAATTTCAGGATAAAACATGTCAAACTCACAAACAGCACCCACACATGGTGACAATGGCCTCGTATTTTCACGGGGAAAATGACAACGTAGCTGCCCCATGGTTCGAGGTGCCTTAGGCAGATCTCGAGGGGGCACCAATTGCCAATCCAGTCGACATCAGTTCGCATATCCCCTTAAATGCAAGTTTGGTCGTTGATCCCGAAGGAAGCGTTGTCGATCTGGTGGTCGAGGTACGCAGGGCGGAGGAGATGGAGGAGTCAGCCTCCAATTAATATTCGATATGTTACAGGCTCAATAAGCCGCTATTGCTCAACTACAAAACCAGCATCGAGTGCTGGGTGGCGTCGAACTAGAAGTCGCCCGCCGGACCAAACCGGTGCCAGACAGGTCAAACGCTAGTAAATCGGGGACCGACCCCGGTGTTATGAAAATTCTCGAGGAGCTCACTAAAAAATTGAATTGGGAGAAATAAAATTGAGGCAAATGATAAGAAAGTAGAGACGTACAACTCCCAGGTTGACCAAATACTGGGGGCACCACTGATTTTATAAGGTATGCACTCAAAGAAGTTTGTGCAGAAGTCGTTCCCCCCAAGTACGGCTTTGAATCCTATTCCGAAAAAATTTCGCATGTCGTAAATCCCTAAGTACAACGGGACCACCGATCCCA
Organism: Nicotiana undulata; assembly: GCA_005239495.1. Classification (NCBI taxonomy): domain Eukaryota; kingdom Viridiplantae; phylum Streptophyta; class Magnoliopsida; order Solanales; family Solanaceae; genus Nicotiana; species Nicotiana undulata. Next base: position 23,768 of record MDKH01148978.1, read on the forward strand.
ATGAGCACGTCACCTCCTATACAAGCGCCATAAAAGGAAATGATTTGAAAGATGATGAGATCAAATCTGTTCTATTAAAGAAATTTGGAAAAACTCTATCGAAGGGAGAAATGATCTAGTATCACAATCTACCACCTAATTCCATCGACTCCTTCTCCATGCTTGCAGACTCTTTCGTAAAGGCACTTGTCAGAGCGATAAAGTATGCGACTAGGAAATCGCACCTTTTCAAGGTGAAAAAAAGGATAACGAAATGTTGAGGGAGTTTGTATATCGGTTCCAGATGGAACGCATGGAACTACCACCGGTCATAGATGATTGGGATGTTCAAGCCTTCACTCAAGGTTTGAATGAACGAAGCTCAGTGGCATCACGTCAACTGAAGTAGAATTTAATTGAATATCCGGCGGTAACCTGGGCCGATGTCCACAGTCGGTACCAGTCAAAGATTAGGGTCAAGGATGATCAATTAGGGATCCCTTCTGGTTCTGTCTATCCGAATAGGCCCGTAAACAGAAATCAGAGGGATATCAAAAGGGAACCTCGGTCAATCAGAGACTGATATCACACATACAATGCAGAACGCAGAAACATCAGCTCAAGACACAATCCCATCCGAAACAATCGAAGAAACGATCCGGGGCAGAGCTCTCGAGGACTCATGAGCAAAAGTGGTTTCGTTAAACATGTTTATCCCACAGAGACACCACGATTATCGAAGTACAACTTCAGTATCGACGCATCAGGTATTGTGTCGGCCATTGGGAGAATCAAAGATACTAGATGGCCCAGACCCCCACAAACTGATCATTCCCAAAGAAACCCCCATCAAATATGCAAGCACCACAATACACATGGCCACGGAACCGAAGACTGCAGACAACTGAGGGAGGAGGTAGCCCGTCTATTCAAGGAGGGCCACCTTCGAGAGTTCTTGAGCGATCGAGCCAAAAACCAGTTCATAGATAGGGATGACAACAGGAAAAACGAGCAGGAAGAGCCACATCACATGATTCATATGATCTTCGGAGGGGTTAATATTCCATAAGGGCCCGTGTTCAAAAGCACTAAAGTATCAATTACTAAGGAAAAACGAATTCGAGATTAAGTGCCAGAAGGCACCGTATCATTCAACGACGAGGAAGTAGAAGGGATCTCTCAACCCCACAATGATGCTTTGGTAATTTCTATCCTTATGAATAAAATTAAGGTTAAATGTGTGTTAATTGATCCAGGGAGCTCGACCAACATTATTCGATCGAGGGTTGTGGAGTAGCTCGGCCTACAAGATCAAATCGTACCCGCATCTCGGGTCCTCAATGGTTTCAACAAGGCCAGCAAAACAACTAAAGGAGAACTCATTTTACCAGTAAACGTAGCGGGGACTATTCAAGAAACCAAGTTCCATGTCATCGAGGGCGATATGAGGTACAACATCATGCTCGGAAGACCCTGGATCACAATATGAGAGTAGTGCCTTCAACCCTCCACCAAATGCTGGAATTCCCAACGCCATATGGAGTGAAAACAATATATGAGGAGCAACATGATGCAAAATAAATGTTCGCGGTCGATGAGGTAATACCGATATCGACGCTTTCGTCAACAAAGGGATCGTAGGTCAAAGGAAAACATGAGGCTAAATAGAAACCACAGCCACCAGCCTCGACTTAGTCGGAAAAGCAGGGAACGAAAGAGGACGACGACTACTGGATCCCTCGGTCCTTCATTATCCCCGAAGATTTCGACGCCATCAAACCAACAGTCGAAGAGCTGGAACAGGTTATATTGATGGAATACCTACCCGATCGAAATGTATATCTGGTTACGGGCCCGAACTCAGGAAAAAACTCATTAAATTTATTATCGATAATATGGATTGTTTTTCTTGGTCCCACTTAGATATGACAGGGATCCCACCGGAGATCACAACACATCGATTGAGCCTGGACACGAAGTTCAGACCGGTGAAACAAAAGAGAAGGCCCCAGTCCGAGGTAAAGCATGCATTCATCAAGGACGAGGTAACCAAACTTCTCAAAATAGGATCCAGTCGGGAAGTAAAATATCTCGAATGGTTAGCAAACGTAGTTGTAGTTCCTAAAAAGGGGAATAAACTTAGGATGTGCATAGATTATAAGGACTTAAACCAAGCATGTCCCAAAGACTATTTTCCTCTGTCGAATATCGATCGCATGATCGATTCCATGGGCATCCACGAGATCCTTAGTTTTTTCGAAGCCTATTCAAGGTACAATAAAATTCAAATGAACCCAGAGGATCAGGAAAAGACTTTGGTCATCACTAAGTACGACGCCTATTGTTATAATGTAATGCCATTTGGGTTAAAAATGCTTGTGCTACCTACCAACGCCTAGTAAACCGAATGTTCGAAGAACTAATAGATAAATCAATGGAGTATTATATTGACGATACTCTAGTTATGTCCCTGGGAGCAGAGGACCATTTTAACACATTTGCAGGAAACCTTCAATATATTGAGAAAATACAACATGAAGCTCAAACCTAAGAAGTGTGCATTCAGTGTCGGTTCGGGCAAGTTCCCCGGCTTTATTGTGTCAAATCGGGGGATCGAGATGAACCCCAATAAAATCAAGGAAATCGAAGACATCATCGTCGTGGACAGTGTTAAAGCCGTACAAAAATTAATAGGGCAGATACCCGCCTTAGACCGGTTTATAAGGAGGTCTTCAGATCGAAGTCACAGTTCCTTCTCACTGCTAAAAAAGAAGAACAATTTCCCTTGGATCCTGGAATGCCAACAGGCATTGGAAGAATTGAAGCAATACCTCTCGAGCCCGTCATTGCTTCATACTCCGAAAGCGGACGAACAACTCTACTTATATTTAGCAGTCTCGCAAGTCGCGGTAAGTGGGTCCTGGTTCGAGAAGAGCAAGCTATGCAATTTCCTATTTACTATGTTAGTCAAACTTTAGGTGAGGCCGAGACCCGGTACCCACACTTAGAATAATTAGCATTTGCTTTAATAAGTGCCTTTAGGAAATTAAAACCATATTTCAGTGTCACCCAATTTGTGTGGTGACCACTTATCCTCTTCTTAATGTGTTGCATAAGCCCAAACTCTCGGGCCGATTGTCCAAATGAGCCGTCGAAATCAGTGGGTATGATATCGAGTATCAATCGTGAATGGCCAACAAGTGACAAATCTTAGCAGACTTCGTGGCCGACTTTATGCCACCCCTCATACCCAAGGTCGAAAAGGAACTGTTGTTAAAAACGGGTACATCTTCGGAGGTGTGTACCCTTTTCACAGATGGTGCTTTGAATGTGAAGGAGTCTGGGCTAGGCATCGTTTTGAAGCCGACCACAGGAAATACAATTAGACAATCTATCAAAACCTCTAAGTTGACTAACAATGAGGTCGAGTATGAGGCCATGATTGCAGGTCTCGAGCTGGCTAAAAGCTTGGGAGTAGTGGTCATCAAGGCCAAATGTTACTCCCTACTTGTGGTAAACCAAGTCAACAGAACCTTCGAGGTTCGAGAAGATCGAATGCAGAGGTACTTGCACAAACTACAGGTTACTACATCAGTTTAAAGAATGGACCCTACAGCATGTACCTCGAGAACATAACAGTGAGGTCGATGCCCTTGCAAATTTGGGTCATCAGTCCAAGACGACGAAATTAGCTCGAGGACTGCCGTACAACTTTTGAAGTCAGTGATCGAAGAAGGCCACGCCGAAATAAACTCCACAATCCTAACTTGGGATTCGATGATTAAATATATCGAGTATCTAAAAAAATGGGAAGCTCCCATTGGACCCTAAGGAATCGAGGACTCTACTAACAAAGGTTGCACGATTCAGATTGTCCGCATATGGAACATTATACAGAAGGATGTTCGATGGACCGTTGGCAATATGTTTGGGTTTCAGAAACACTGACTGTGTCCTACAATAAATTCACGAGGGTACTTGCGGAAACCATTCCGGTGCCGAATCACTGGTTCACAAAGTCATCAGAGCGGGATACTATTGGGCCAATATGGAGAAAGATACTAAGGAATTCGTGAAAATGCGACAAGTGCCAAAGATATGCACCGATGATTCACCAACCCGGAGAGCAACTTCATTCAGTCCTATCCCTATGTCCATTCATGAAATGGGGAATGGATATCATTGGCCCTATGCCATCGGGCCCAGGAAAAGCTAAATTCATTTTATTTATGACTGACTATTTCTCTAAGTGGGTTGAAGCACAAGATTTCGATAAAATCAGAGAAAAAGAAGTTATAGACTTCATCTGGGATCAAATCATATGTCGATTCGGGATACCTGCCAAAATCGTATGCGACAATGGAAAACAATTCATCGGCAACAAGATAACAAAGTTTCTCGAAGATCACAAAATAAAAAGGATCTTGACGATGTCATACCATCCTAGTGGGAACGGGCAGGACGAATTAACAAAAAAGACCATCAATCAGAATCTGAAGAAAAGATCAAACGATGCTAAGGGAAAATGGAGAGAAATTTTGCCCGAAGTCCTTTCGGCGTATCGAACAACGTCGAAATCCAGTACGGGGGAAACACCGTTCTCCTTAGTATATGGCGCCGAAGATATGATCCCGATCGAGGTCGAGGAACCTAGCGTCAGGTTTCGATACACAACGGAAGAATCAAATAATGAGGGTATGAATACAAGACTCAAATTACAAGATAAAAAAATGGGAAGTCTCCCTCATCCGAATGGCCGCACAAAAGTAGCGCATCGAAAGGTACTACAACCGAAGAGCTAATCTTCGCCGCTTTAGAATCGGGGACTTAGTTCTGAGAGAAGTCACTCTCAATACTCGAGACCCAAACAAAGGAAAACTCAGTCCAAATTAGGAAGGACAATTTCAGGTCCTCGATATCATTGGAAAGGGATCCTACAAGCTTGGCACGATGAATGGCGAACAATTGCCAAATAATTGGAACATATCACGCCTCAAACGATATTATTGTTAAGGTATGGTCTTCTCCTTTTTAATTTATATTTTATACTAACTTGTTGCAAGTGTTCGATTGAAGGCATCAAAGTTTTCTCCAAGCATGAATTCCTTAGTTATGAAAGCACGCATTGCACTCTTTTCCCCTTCGACCAGTTTTTATTCCAAATGGGTTTTTCTGGCAAGGTTTTCAACGAGGCAACCATTGTTCGTGCTAACTTAGAGAAATTCAACAGTATCTGAGGCTTCTTTACAATCAACCTCGAATACTGGGGGGCATCACCCTCAAATGTTATATTTTCAAGGAAAATACTTCGTGTCAATAGGGTCTCGATAGGTAAATTTTGTAAAGGGCCAAACAGTCGAATGAACAGTGTCCATGTAGATTACTCGAGCCCTAGTGGCAAAACATATACATATTATGATCTATTGAAAGAAGTATTTTTTTCTTACTAGATGTTCCATGACTTAGTGTAATTTCTACCTTACAATTTCATACTTATGATCTATTGCGGAAACTGGCTCAAGGGCCGATCACAACTAAATCTCAAACAATTAACCTCGTACTCGGGCACTACCGTCCGAAAATCGACATGTTCGAATTACTAAACTTCAAGACCGTAAGACTTTAAAAAGTCAATCCTCGATTTTATAGGCCAAGGCCACCCCACTCGGGGACTAACACTTCGACTAAGTTCGAAGTATAATTGGGAAAATAAGCCAAGAAGGCAGATCCCATGGCTACGGCCAAACTAACACGGTTCGGAGACGTCTGAATTCCGCAATAAAAATAGGACTTCGAATTCTTTTATAAACTAGTTAAAAAGGCTACCCTCAGCGAAACAACCAAAGGGTTTCGACAATGTCAGCCCTCGAAAAATCCTAAGGGGTAGGAATATCGAGTTACTCGAACCTTCGAACAACTTAGTACTGAAAACAAATTGTGCTAAGGCACAAAAAAGAAAAGGGTTTAGATAACACTAAACCCCGTAAAAACCCAACGGGTACAGACTTACTTCATGCTAAGGCATGTTAAATTTTTATATGATTAAACTTTTTAAGCCGAAAAGGGGAAAATCCACTCTTTTGAGGCCATATCGGCCCAAGTCAAGAGCCTAAGGGCCGTTATATTCTTTGAGTTCGAGAATTCATCCTCATTCAACTAAAATCTAAGGGTTTTCTTACTTCAATTTCGAGCCAGTACTCACTCGACTAAAGAGACTATATTAGTCTGACTTCGACCAAGTTGCCTAAGATTCGAATTTACAAACAAAATTCTCACAAGGCATGAAATGTATCAAAATTTTCATACGGCATAAAGCGAATAGAACATTCACATAGTCAAGCCAAGTTCTGAAAATTATATATTTTATATATGTGAAGGTATTTACAAAGGACCAATCGGGGTCCTACACAAAATAAAGAAAAAGAAAAAATACAAAAAGCCCCTAACTATTTTCAGGAGAGCTTCTTCCTTGAGCTCCTCACCATTTTTAGACCCACTCTTGCTTCCATCATCACCGTCGTCATCGTCATCATCGTCGTCATCAGAAGGGTCCAATGCTCTAGCATCAGCTTCCTACTCTTTTGCCTTCACTATCTCTTCGGTAAGATCGAAGCCCCGAGCGTGGATCTCTTCGAGGGTCTCCCTTCGAGATTGGCATTTAGCAAGTTCGGCGATCCAATGTGCTCGAGTTTGAGTAGTCTCGGCAGCCTCCCTCACTTGGACTTGAGTGACCTCAGCGTCGGCCCGGTAAATGGCCACCATTTTATCAGCCTCGGATTTTGCTTTTTCGGCCTCATCTTGGGCCTTTGCGAGTTCAAAAGCCAACTGAGCCTCAACCTCCTCTATCTCTTTTCCTGAGCTGAGCTCTTTTCCTTCATACCTCGAAGCTGACCTTCGACTGATGACAACTGGACTAGAGAAGTCTCTTTCTCTACAGCAAGGCGGTCCATGCCTTCCTTCCACCAGTAGGACTCCGCCTTGATTGTCTTGATCTTCCCTTGGAATAGCTCGATCCTGTCAATCTTTTGTTGTAACAATGATACTGAAATATTAACTTCTGTTCCCGAATCAAGCCCATGAGCTTTTAAGAGTATCCTTAGTTGCTCGATCAAGTCGGTCTGCTCCTTGTGATCCTTAGTCAATTCCGCTCGGAGGTCCTTAATCTCCTCATCTTTTTGCCCGCAGAGAAGTTTGAGGGCATTCCTCTCCTCCGAAAGCCTTTGGAGGTCGACCTCACATTGGCTCGAATCATCTCGGGACTTGGAAAAAGCCTATATCGAAAAGGAAGAGAGTTAGACTGGAAACAGAGGAATACAACATTAACAAAGGACTTAAGACTTACCTGGTTCGGAAGTCATTGAGCCTCTTCGAAGAGGCTGGATGCGTAATTTAGGTCGGAAGTATCTTTGACCCCGACAAAGCAATCTCATAATGGATCCTCCCCTTTGTGGACTCCGCCTACCTTGGGGGTCCTCAAAGCTTGACCATCCTGTATCGCCTCTTCGAAAAAGACAGGAAGAGTTGGTGAGTCACCTACTATCACTGTCCCAAGTGAGCTACTTGGAGCGCTCTTTTCAACACGAGGGGTTTCAGGACCAGTCCCCTCGGACATGTTGGCTATTTGAAGAGAGGCATCCTTGATCTCAGGCAATTCGGGGAATTTTCCCGAATCCTTCCCCAAGGCCTCCTCAGCACGAGGCGGGGCCTCGCTAACCACCATCAATTCAACGGCCTTGGGGGCCTCTATGGTTTTCTTCACTCGGGCCACTAGCGTGGAACCATCATCTCCATCTTCTCTTCTTCCTCCCTTAGCGTCTGAAGTATATGGGCAAGGAGTGCAGCAGTATCTATCCTCAATTTTCTAATCGAGCTCTTCATCTTCTTAGGCTTTGGATCCTCTGAGGTCGATTCCCTTTTTCTCTTGTTATCCTTTGCCGGTTTTGGAATCGGAGCCAAAGCCTCCTTCTCGCCAAACGGAGGCCTCATGGATGCATCCTTGCTCGGGCCTACACACGAGGAAATTGGATAAGTATAAAAGCATATTATGATTAGGTCGTCAAATATGCAAAAAGGGAGCTTACCATGGTTCTTGGCCTCCCATCGGCCTTTTGTAAATCGCGCCAACAATGTTCAACGTGAGTGGAGGCCGAGGCCAATTTCTAGACCCATCTCTCGAGGTCAGGGATTACACGAGGCATCCAACCAATCGCTACAAAAACAGGAATTAATGATAAAAAGCAGAAGAACCAAATAATGCATGGAAACTAATAGTGAAATGATACTTACGCTTCATGTTCCATTTCTCAGGAAATGGTATCTTCTCTGTCGGGATAAGGTCGAAAGTCTTCACTCGAACAAACCTTCCCTTCCAGCCCCGATCTTTGTCCTCGTTGATGCTGGAGAACAACACCTTGGTTTCCCGATGTTGGAGTTTAATCAACCCTCGATAGATACGGGGGTTATACAACCTGATGAGGTGGTCGAGGGTGAACGTCATCCCCTTGGCTTTTCTTGAAAAATATTGAAGCATGATGACTATTCGCCAAAAGGAAGGATGGATTTGGCCTAAGGTTATCTGGTATTGACGGCAGAAGTCGATGATGACAGGTTCAAGGGGGCCTGACGTGAAAGGATAAGTGCAAACACTCAGATACCCTTCAACGTTGATAGTGATACTTTCTTTAGCGGATGGAATCACTACCACTTTATCCCCAAGTTGCAGTCTCTCTTAAACTGATCAAGGTACCCCAACAGTTATCGATCAAGCGTACCTCGACACATGCTCGCATCGACCAGGGCCCGAGGAAGGTTTCTCGATCTTAAAATCGGATTTAAGGCTACACGGGTCAGGAACACACTCCTCGGGGAGCGGATCCACTAGCGTTTTGTCACCGGCCGACCGTGAAGAAGAAGCTTTCTCCTTTTGGGGAACTGTTTTAGATGTTTTCGCCATTTTTATGAGCTTAAATAAGGAAGAATCTAGTAAGACTCGGTATTTGAAGATTGACGGTGAAACCTGAAGATTAGTAGAAGGGTAGATCTTGGGAGAGGTAAAAACTTAGAATAGAAGAAAGTAAAAGTAAAGTTTTATTCAATGAGGGAAAGGCTTCAACAACACTAGTGGCCGACCACCAACTGACGCTCATTAATGATTTTGGGAACTGTACCGATGGGATGTTTCAGTCACTTCCATCGCTTACGTCAGGGGGATGATGTCACATTTTGTCGAGGTCCAAAAAAATGAAGGCTCAATTCATTTCTTGTCATTACACTCCAAAATAAATGAGGGAAATATATGTATACGGTTGAAATCGGGGTCACCCGATTTTACTATTTGATAGAGCCGGAATATTGCATCGAAGGTCGGCTTCGACTAAATCATGAAGCGGAGCCATCGAGTTCGATATCAAAGTATCTTTCGAGATCGAGGTTGGTAACAATTGAAGACAAGAGATACAGACACCGAGTGATATCGGAGACGGCATAATAACGGATGAACGGGATATTCGTGACTGGCCGAGGATCACGACGTAAATCTCGTAACAGATCAAATAAGAAGCGGTTAATTAGCTAACTATATGATTTCCTTCTGTAATTAGAGTTATACCACAAGTAGAATTCATCTGCTATATAAAGAAGAGTTCTAATAATTTGTAAGGCATCATTATTCACGGAGAAAAGCAATATATCTTTCTTTCTCGCTTACATTATTGTTCATCAGCTTGCTCTATTTCTTAATTGACCTTGCACCTATCAGTTCGAGAGTACTTCGACTCGAGGGCTGAGTTCTGTCTGAACAACTAATTTGCTTTATATATAATTTAATTATGTCATTTATTTTCATATTTATCAATTGGTGTTCAGGGAAATAACATATCCTCAAAAACCACAATATAAGTTTAATTGATATCCAAATTTTAGGGTAAACACAAAATAAAAATTTAATTTCTATTGTTCTGTTATACCTCAACTTAATTTCCTTTTTCTTTTTAATCTTTCTTTTATGTTCGATAACCCAAACATATATAGTAATTGTCACGACCCGAAATCCCACCCTTCAGGTTTTGACTGCGTCTAATGTTGAACCCGCTAGACAAGCCAACGTGTACAGTTAATCTAACACTTGCAATCCAATTCAACAGTAGTAAAGGAAATACCTTTAAAAATCTTAACAGAAATAACGAAACACTTTAGAATTTAACAGCGGAAATGTAATATAAATTCAAAAATGCAAAGTGAAATAGTAAAATACATAACGTCGCATAAGCCCAAAACCAGGGTGTCACAACTCACGAACTGTCTAAACAGAGTGCTAAATACATAGTCTGAAAAGAAATACATCTTTGTCTTGAAACTGGGGAAAAAGATAAGACAATAAGGAATCCAAAGGCAGGAGAGACGCCAAGGCCCACGAACGCCAGCGGGTATACCTTGAAGCTCTGGGTGGACTGAAGGTGACTCCCTCAATGCGGTCCACTGGGTCCGGATGCGGGGTATGCACAACATTAAAAAGTGCAGTGTAGAATCAGTACAACCGACCCCATGTACTGAGTAAGTGTCGAGCCTAACCTCGGCCGAAGTAGTGACGAGGCTAGACTTAGAAACAACATAAACCTATCCTATTTTACAACTCAAAGCAAGGAAAAACAAGGCAAAAGGTAGCCAGACAAGTATGGGATACGGGAGCAGTAAAGGGGAACAAGTGAAATGATAAACTGACATATAGAAGTAAACAAAGGAGGCAATTTAACACAGTAGCTAACGAAACAAGTACAAATACCATAAATGTAAATAATAACACGGCATCACCCTTCGTGCTTTTACTCTCTTCCTCACAATGCAATGTAATCAAATATCATG